>CM046854.1:15808914-15854424 GCA_025617745.1 Heliocidaris erythrogramma | reverse complement strand
AAGTTCTAGAGTATTCTCTACTTTTGACTATTAAATTGTTTTTTCCGATTTTTTTTTGACAGTCCGAGATAGTATTCCAACCAATACTCCAACTTCCAAGGGATTTCTGTGGCCATGTCTTCACCGTGTTGTTTCTCGTTTTACATTTGCCCTTTGCCCTGAGGAATGGGATTGGATCTGCAGAATGTATATTACAGCTACTGAGCTATAGCCTTGACTACTAATACTAGTACCATTAAAGCAAGGGTAAGTTGGTTTGGTTTACTGGTCGTAGTACTTCATGTGTAATCTGGATTTCCAACTTTGATTACGTGGCAAAGAAAACTTGTTAGGGTCTATTAGTATTATTGGGTTCGATGAAAAACTGATAATTCCAGGCTCTTAAACTAAGTAAGATAAGTTAAGTTAACCATGACCCCAAGAATGTTTCAATTGGAAGTATTGAAACATATTACTACTTCAGAAAGATGGTGATTAGTCTAATCAGTTGCGGAAAGAACTGGACCCCCATAACCTCCCCCCACCCCCCCCCCCCCCCCCCCCCCGAGCGACTTTTTCGAGAGCTGTCGAGACCAAAAAAAATATGGGTATACCTTTTCCAAAAGTTCACAAGATATTACAGCAATTGAATATCTAAATTTGTGATGGAACAAACTCAAATGGGCATCTGTATGATGTGAAGTAATATTCATTTGTTACACAAATTAAGGCAGCTTTATCTCTTCAGTTCACAAAAGGGCTTTTGAAAATCTTGTGATCATATTCAAGGGGAAAGTTTGATGCATATCATATGGGATCACAGTCACAGATTTTTATTGATTTTGCAAATATTTTAATTTTTATATCTTTTGTCAGATTTTCTTCTCCTTCAGTTTCTTCAATTATCAATGTTGATTTATTTAAAGCAACTTGATATTCGATATTCCCCTTTAACCTGTTTTTTAAGTCCGAAATAAAATTCACTAATTTGAATTTTGAAATCAAGATTTAAATCAGTCCCGAACAAGCGGTTCATATTGGTAAGGAATGTGTTGAAGTACATAAATAAATGAAGATCTTATACTAATACAAGAATTTCAAAAATAAATAGGCAGGTCCAAGGTATTTGGTAATTTGATGTCCCCTATATGTTATAATGAACATGATATTTGGTCTGATCCAAGATCTAGATATTCTATCAACTTTAATGTGGTTGATAAGGTTTTGGACCAAATAGCTTGTACTTAAAGTGGAATAACTGATATTACACTTGTAATTATTTTCAACATATTCCATTTTTATAAATAGAAAATTATTATATGGAATATATTTGCTATTGAAATATAATTTTTGTAAAATCTCATGTTTCAAATAAAGAGGTGTGGCATCTACTGCTCATTCATTGCCAGAGGACTTTCATGCTCTAGTTGATGTACATAACTTCAATTTGAAAAAGTTAAACATTATCAGTTGACATGATTGATTTTATTATCATGTGTTGTGCCTGTCATTTTTGCCACACCCTCCAACAATCTGAAATTAAACACAAAATAACATGAATTGTAATAGTCTTTATATAACAAGTGTAATACTCATCTTACCAATTCTGAAAATTTATATGAGCAACAAAGCCAATGTTTCTCATTATTTTTTCTTTTTTCTTTGGGGGGGGGGGGGGGGAGGGGTAGATAAAATGTTTTGAAGTTATTATGTTTGAAAACATTTTTATAAAATTAATCTTTGTACTTTATTTGAATAAGCATTGTAAGTAACTGATATAATCATAAAATATGAATTACTCATGAACTCATTTATCAAAATTGTGTTATATTTTTCTCATCTTTCCAGACTGCAGAGCCTGGATCACCAGCAATGATCTGCTCGATATGGCCAGTCTTTAGATACTTGGGTAACACTCTCCGTTATCTGCTTCAAGTACAACCCTACAGACCTTTGTATAGAGGTTACAATTATGCAGGGGTGGATCCAGAAGTTTGTATAAGGGGGGGGGGGGGTACAAATCTCATAAAATTTTCTGACAATGAACAAAAAAAAATGTTTATAACACATTTTGGGCAATCTTAGTCATTTAAAAAAAAAAATCCTGACAAGCAAAAAAAAAAGGGGAGCCGGAAGTGCCCCCTAAATATGTCTCTACATATATGTTCTTTGGAAATAAAACTTCTTTTAAAAGGGTTTTTATAAGTCATTATCTATAAAGGTCAAATAGATAATTAGATTATTTTCATGTTTATAAATCACAAGATGAGCAGCAATAAACCAATTTGTCATGACTACAACTGTAATAATAATAATGATAATAATAATAATAATAAACCATTCTTGTATAGCGCGCATACTACATTACATAAGTATTTCTCCATGTGCTTAGGAAGAAAAAGTGGGAAAAAGCAAGGAGAAATTTAGTTAACGAGTTCCTTTCATCTGTTTATCGGTTGGAATAGGTGTGCTTTAAGGGCAGACTTAAACTTATCTATTGTAAACATTGTTTCTAAATTTTAAAACAGGTCTGATATTACTTATACTGATTTAAAACTAGATGTAATTATGTTTTTATTATTATTATTATTTAATTATTCTAAAGTGCACTAAACATATCTTTCCTACTCTTTATCTAGAAATGATATCGGAGATGATTTTCGTAAAGAAATAATGCAGAAAAATATATAATAATAACAAATGTAGACTGTTAAACACATTTTATTTCACTATTTATTTCCACTATTGTCTTTGGAATGTTGTACTTGTATTCCTCTATTGAAGTTGCTGAATCTTACTTTCTCATCATTTTATAAGACATAGATATTCAATCATGGAAGGATTGACACAAATAATAAGTTATTAAAGCTTGTAAACCGTAACTTTTATTTTGTGTGTAAGTACTGTAATATTTGTCTTTCAATGAGATAAAGGAGGATGAACAAGAAATTAATATTTAAAGGTGAGACTCTATGCTTGTCAGTGGTAGGAACTATGAAATGATTATAAAGAGCAATTTTATGCGAGTGCATTTGTGTGTCGGAGGGAAATGGTGCTTTTTGTTACAGGCCAGTATCTCCCCCTTTTTATTTATTTATTTATTTTTTTTTTTATGGGGGGGGGGGCGCAAAGGAAAGAAAGGAAAACGTTGAATTGGAAAATGCTAAAATGTAGCTTTGTGATTAGAAAGGAGTGTGTTTTTGTGTTGGTTTTTTTGTATGTGTGTGTGTGTGGCAGAGAGGGAGATGGTCTATGAAAATGATGCTCATTGTTGATGTGGGAGTAGTTGTTTCCTTGAAACAAGAAAAAACAGAATGATCAGTTGAATAGAGAAATGCCATCATATTAGTTATTGAAAAGAGCAGTGAAAAGTAATTAAAACTTTCACATTCTCCCTCTTAAAACAATAATTCAAAGTGTAGCATTTAATACTTAGTATTAATTTCACATAAAGAAATATAAACCAGCATGAAAAAAATATCGAGCTGAAAAGGAAAAATGGGAAGTTAAAAGTTTTACCCAAATGGGGCAATTTGGTCCATTGGACCTTCCGTGTCCCATTGCAAATGAATCTAAGCAATACTAAAATCATATCACAAATCTAGTAATGATAATTGATAAAGTGAGTAGACCACTCATTAATGAGGAGACATTATTTTATTCTATATTATTGACCTTGCATTTGATGACACCAAACAAGAGTCATTGTCATCAATTTTGTTGAGCATTATCCACTTTCAAGTAGTAGTGCATGGTCAAATTGAAGTTAGCGGACATTTAAGCCCAATTCTGCTGAACATAGCAAATCAATAATAACCAATAATGCATTAAAATCGATAAGGATCACATCCTAAGTTAAAATCGATTTAAAATTGATATAAATTTTAAATACTTTGATGAAACAGGCTCTCAAACCTAAAATCGAAGTGCATAAAATTGATTTTAGGCACTTAAAATCGATCGGATCGATTTTAAGATCAATTTTAAGGATTGATGAAACACTGGGCGAACAGTATTACTTAAACCAGTGAGTACAGGCTATACCTAACATAACCCCCTGGCCATAAAAATGCAATAAGGTTCCCTGCATTAAAAACAGGTGAACAATATCACGACCAGTGAGTACAGGCTATAACCAATAATAACCAATAATGCATTAAAATTGATATGTGCACCTCTTAAAGTCGATAAGGATCACATCCTAATTTAAAATCGATTTAAAATTGATATAAATTTTAAATACTTTGATGAAACAGGCTCTCAAACCTAAAATCGATTTTAAGTGCCTAAAATCGATTTTAAGTGCATAAAATTGATTTTAGGCACTTAAAATCGATCGGATCGATTTTAAGATCAATTTTAAGGATTGATGAAACACTGGGCGAACAGTATTACTTAGACCAGTGAGTACAGGCTATACCTAACATAACCCCCTGGCCATAAAAATGCAATAAGGTTCCCTGCATTAAAAACAGGTGAACAATATCACGACCAGTGAGTACAGGCTATAACGCGTTTGAACCCCCCCCCCCCCCCCCCCCGGCCATAAAAATGCAATAATGTTCCCTGCATTAAAAACAGGTGAACAGAACTACCGTCGACCAGCAGGTTATACGCCAACAGCAGGACTTAATTGCCTGGTAAACAGCTTGATGCTCTAAAAGAACAATGGCCAATTAAAATAATCAAAATCCTGTACCAAAAGTCAACCTTCCCACGAGGTAATCTACTGTGGTGTGCAACAAGTATAAATGCGAAGGGGCGGAAAAATTACAATTTACCGCCCAAGCATATAAGAAAAAACAAATTAAGGAAGGGAATTAACTTGGACGAAGAGTCATCCTAGTTTTGCTAGGACAACCCCAGAGTCGGAACCCCACCATCCCCCCACCACCGCCCGGAGCAGCATCCGATCGCCATACAGTGGACAAGGTACGCCAACAAGGATGACACCGTCCTGTGCTGATCCCACGCCACCCAACGACGACAAAAACCCGCCCTGGACCGTAGAGGGGGACGAAGGCGGCCCCAACCCATACCCCAGGATTGGGTGAAAACCTGCTAAACCGTAATACGGAAAATTGTGCAGGAAAGCCCCAACCTGCCAAGCATTGCTTCGACAGCAAGATCCACTTGACTGGGGCATAATTAACTAATAACACTGGACTTTATACCACATTACAGTTGCAGTAGCACCAGACTATGAAACATTACCTACTCCATCAAATCAGCAGGCAGAATGAGTATCTACACCTCCACCGTGGGAACTTGAGTTCTCTTCGCTAGTTTCTATTGCTTAAATAGGCTGCAAATAAATATACGCACTCTTTCATCATAGCGCTATAATTACCCACATGAAAAGGACCGCGCGGCGCCGCAAAGGGGTGGCGGCGAGCTATTAATGTAATTTGTAAACAGGACTTAATTGCCTGGTAAACAACTTGGTGCTCTAAAAGAACAATGGCCAATTAGAATAATCAAAATCATGTTCCAAAAGTCAACCTTCCCATGAGGTAATCTACGGTGGTGTGCAACAACTATAAATGAGAAGGGGCGAAAAAATTACAATTTGCCGCCACACGGGCACAGCCCGTCGCCACTGAGCATAGAAACGTAACATATTAAGATGCTAAGCCATGTAGTATCATATGTGAAATGAATAACAATCTCTACCAAATTGGCAATAATGAGGCTTAACCAAAGCATTAACGCACCCCAATAATCCTGCCCACAACCAGAAAATTAGGCCTTTGCTAAACAGTCGGGTAACGTCGCGTCGCGTTGGTAGAAATTTTTCTACATTTTCTACATTTTCGAACATTCATACCGAGTCCATCTCGGTATGATTTTTCCCGTTTTCAGGCTAAAAACGGCAAACAAGGGAATAAAGAAAACAATAGAAGGATAATGCAAAGAAAAACATGAACTATAAAGAGAGAATAGAAGGGTAGGAAGGATGGAAGAAAATATGATGTAAGGAAACAAAGAATACAACAAAAGGAAAGTTGAAAGTAAAAAGAATAACATAAAGAAAGATAGAGACATAAATGATAGAAGGATAAAGATATTAACAGTAACATAAGGAAAGATAGAAGAGATGATAATTTGAATAAAGGAATAACATAACGAAAGAAAAGATGAAAGGAAAACAAAATGATAGGATAAAAGCAAAGAATGTTTTAAGGAAAGTAAGTACAGATGGGAAGCAGAAAACGATTTTAAAAAGAATAATATGAAAGATAGAGAGAGAAATGATAGGATAAAATGCGTGTGTGTGTCCGTCCGTCCCTCCGTCCGTGTGTCCGTCCGTCCGTGTGTGCTCAAAAAGTTAGAAAAAGCTACTTCTCCGTCATTTCTTGCGATTTTTTTGATTCTGATTGTTTTATCTGATAGGGCTGAGTGGGGGCTTCCAAACTGCTACACAAAATCATGAAATTCATCAATTATGCAAATTCATGCAAATTTATTCAAAATCGACGAAAAATGCTACTTCTCCTCTATTTCACACCGTATTTTGAATCTGATTGTTTTATCTGATAGGGCTGGGTAGGGGCTGTCAAACCTCTATACACAGAATTTTGAAATTCATTAATTATGCAAATTTATTGTAATTTATTCAAAATCAACAGAAAATGCATTTATAGTCATAAAACATTAATTTGATAATTCATTTCTCACATTTATCTTCAAGGTTCTATCAGAAATTACATAAATTAACAGCCATTCCACAGATCTACACTTCTGGCGGGGACATATATTACGCATCGCGTAATTACTAATTCAGTTGTTTTTAATGCTTTTATTATTTTTTTCTTTCCACCTTTCCTTCATTACGTTATTCTTGTATTGCTTTTATCATTTTGTTTTCCATCTTTCACATGTTACTGTTTATATTTATTCTTTTTATCATCTTTTTTTATTGCTTTCCATCTTCACTTTGTTATTCTTTGTTCCCTTTTATCATCTTCTCTTCCAGCTTTCTTCATGTTATATATTTATCTTTTTATCATTTTTCTCTCTATCTCTCGCTTTGTCATTTCTTGCTTTTATCCTTCTATCAATTATCTTTCCATCCTTCCTCTCGTTATGATATTCTTTGTTTCCTGTTATCATTTTCTCCCCCACCTTCCTCACGTTAATCTTTATCCTTCTATCATTTTTCTCTCTCTGTCTTTCTTTATATAATATATTACTCTCCTTTGATCTCCACGCCTTTGTATTTGTTTTAATCCCCCTCCACACCCACTTGATTCGGGGTAACCTCGCTAGTCATAAGGACCGCTAGTCATAAGGATCAGTGGCTCATAAGGACCGCTAGTCATAACGTGTAATTTCCTATACCTGTAGGGTCGCTATTCATAAAGCGAAAAGGGGGTCACTATTCATAAACTCATAAGGAGCATTATTCATAAGGATTGCTATTCATAATATGAGAAGAGGGTCGCTAATCATAATCGAAGAAAAGGGTCATTACTCATAAGGGCCGCTATTCATAATAAGTCATAAGGGTCGCTATACATAATACAGATACAGGGTCGCTATTCATAATACCAAATCGGGGTCGTTAATCATAAGGGTCGCTATTCATAAAGGTCAATATTCATAAGGGTCGCTATTCATAACGGTCAATATTCATAAGGGTCGCTATTCATAATCGGAGAAGAGGGTCGCTATTCATAATCAGAGAAGAGGGTCGCTATTCATAATCGGAGAAGAGGGTCGCTATTCATAATCACAGAAGAGGGTCGCTATTCATAATCACAGAAGAGGGTCGCTATTCATAATCACAGAAGAGGGTCGCTATTCATAATCGAAGAAGAGGGTCGCTATTCATAATCAGAGAAGAGTGTCGCTATTCATAATCAAAGAAGAGGGTCGCTATTCATAATCAGAGAGAGGGGTCGCTATTCATAATCGAAGTAGAGGGTCGCTATTCATAATCACAGATGAGGGTCGCTATTCATAATCGAAGATGAGGGTTCGCTAATCATAATCAAAGAAGAGGGTCGCTATTCACAATCACGAAAGAGGGGCGCTGTTCATAATCGAAGAATAGGTTAGGGTTAGGATTATTTGTCAAATATTATAATATGATTTTCATTGTTCAATGAACACTCAAATATGAAAGAACAAAAATAATAATATTGGATGGGATGTAGACACCCCACGGCTGTGTCGAGCCAATATGGGGACGGGCGATGAAACAAATACACCCCTTAAAAACAGGCGAGAGCGAAAAGCGTGAGGAAGCGGAGGAAGAGAACGATAAAAGCTACGAAATTTGCGTCAGTATTCGCGCTTCCCGTGGGGAGGGGGAAGTAATTCCCCATCCATGCATCCACCCCTGATACATGCAGTGCAGCATTGCGTGGGTGTCGAACTAACTTTCCGCCTAAAAGGAGGTGCTAAATGTACGAGCCTTTATCTTTCTCTCAAATTTGCTACAAAACGTCTGAGGGACCCCCCCCCCCCCTCTCCATGCACCCACCCCTGTTACATACAGTGCAGTATTGCGACGAGCCATTATCTTTATCTCAGATTTGCTATAAACGTCAGAGCTTTCGCACGGGAGGGGGGAAACCATATAGTTACATACCCCTAACAACTCTATGGGGGAATCTCCCCCTCCCTGCATCCATCCCCCTGGGGAGCACGCAAAGAGTGCTCATCACCAAATTGGCACGCTTCGCGGGCTCACAAACGCCCCATATTGAAAAATCCTGGCTACGCCTGTGTCACCCCCCCCCCCCCCATCAGTCCGATCACGTTGCGCTATTCTACCTATCTTGTTTCGGTACAAGCACATAGTACTGACAATTTTCGTCAAAGCAATTCATAAATGGCATAGTCTGTGTGCGGGTGGCGGAGGGGGGGGGGGGGGTGCTGTAGTAGGTGTTGCCACCAGGTGTTGTTCTATCATGTCCATAATCCTCAGAGATAGGCGAGATAGCTCAGAGGTCGAACAGTGGCTTTGTAACTGAAGGATGCGTGTTTGAAACCAGGATGCACTCATGTCCTTTGGTAAGACATTAACCTCAAGTCCCTCGGAGAGGACTTAACCCTAATAGGCCGGGGGTGGATTCCCCCCCCCTCGACGTTTCGCGTAATATGTTCGCATTGCGAAAAGCAGTCACCACGCCGCTTCACTACTTTTTTCTTTCAAGTCTTGCGCAACTTTTGAGACCAAATTTGTGATGTCCGCGCGTGCGGTTCCGGAGTTACCCAACATTTCGTAAGTGCATGTCAGACCCAAATTGTTCAAAAACGTGATTTCGTGTACAAATCCAATCCAAATTGTGTTTCCAGCTAAAATTCATAAATGTTTCATTATTTTTACTTTTACTGTTTAAAAAGAATTAATTTTATGTTGTTTAGGATTAAAATAGTGTCGCCGACAAATTCCATCGAAAAAACAATAAAAAACATAAGAAAAAAAGGATTTTTACCGGTTTATTTGATCAGAATCTGACAAAGAGTCTCTATACCAAAAATTAGCAGTTATTGGGCTTTAATTAATTAATTAGAGCAAATTAATTTTATGCATAAATTAGCATAATTAATTAGTTATTAAATTTTTTGGAGAAATTGACTATACAGTTTTGTAGATTACGTGGTCGGCGACGTGTGTGCCGATTTTCGTTGCGAATGCGCGGTGGACGGCCGAGATCTTAGGGGGCGGAATCAGCCCCACCCCCGGCTGTGAGATGGGTCTAAAATAACCCGGCTCTGTTAGGGTTAAAGCCGTTGGTCCCGTGGTTGTTTACATACAACCAATATGCTTTACAGTATAAAGAAATGGGAATAAATTTGATAGAATTGAATTAAGATCAAACAAACATAGAAAATACATGATGCGCATGCCCTTGTAATGGGGGGGGGGGGGGTGGCCTGTAGGATTGGCTTGTATCATCCCCCGCCATAATTCACCTTCAATAAAAATAAATGACATGATCAAATAATATGATCAGGAGGAGGAGGAGGAGGAGGATGACCATGATGATTATTATTCATAGGATCACGATCGATCAACATGGTGATAATTTTTGTCATGATTTTTGTTAAGATTATGATAAGGAAGACCGAAATAAAGATTTCAAAGAATATAATGAAATAAATAAGTTAGTAATTACCATGAAAGAACATGCACTCAAATGCTCTGAGAGGTGATTTTTAACTCGGGGAAAATTGAAAGTCCCAACCGTGGGAGGGCATACTTCATTCCCATCCATGCCCATAAACAGGGGCACACTGTAAAAACGGTAGATGCCAATGAATTGTACGATACTAAAATCACGTATTATGAAAATATTACTATCCCACCCCAAAATAAAAACAAATTTTTCGCGGCAATTTCTAAGCCCGTATCGGACAACTACCCCTACAACTAATCTCCAGGACAAATACCCCTACGAGAATCCCACCCCCCCTCCCTCCTCCCCGCCCAACTTTCCCCTCATCTCCCCAAAATGGACGATTGCTGGAACTTGAGATAAAGGCTAAGGATTAGGTCTTCACAGGAGTTGAGAAACGGGAGGATCTGGATGATTCAGTGATTCATTTATTGTCATGCAACAAGGATACAAATTGTGTTACAATCTGATTTCCCAATTTCAAGCATAAAAAATTGCACGTGATGGATAAGAATGAATTCAGAAAAATATATTAATGCACATGTATCAAAAATATATTAACACATTGAGAAAGAGGCATGACAATAATTATTCCATGATAAATCTACGTAAACAGTATACAAAAGGAAATAAGAGTACAAGCAAGAGGTCCATGCAGAAACAAAGAAACAAGAAGCTGGAAAAGGAAGGAAAGAGGAAGAGAGAGAGAGAGAGAGAGAGAGGAGGAGGAAAAAGAAAAAAGAAAGAACGAAAAGGGTACATAAATAGACAACCAGTACTTCCCCTAACTCTAAAATAGGTGTGGCAATGACACTCCAATATTCAAACAAAGCACATGTCTCCGTGTATGTGGGTGTGTGGATGGGGGGGGGGGGGGGGGGGGGGGGTGGGGGGGGGGGGAGGGGTCCTCTTCTCCCATGTAGATGTATGGATTAGACATCGTTTTTTTAATTATTAAGGCACTGGCAAAGCGCCTTTCAAAGTGTGGGGAGTATTGATAAATATAGTTCACTTTTTTAGAAAATAGGGATATATTTGACAAAAACCGGAAATGCATTGTATAGAGCTTTCTTAAATACAATACCGTTGGGCCTTGGGTTGTCCTTCCTCCATATCCCTTTCTTATTTGATTTAAATGACAACCCTCTTCTTTGATTATGAATAGCGACCCTCTTCTCCGATTATGAATAGCGACCCTCTTCTGTGATTATGAATAGCGACCCTCTTTTGTGATTATGAATAGCGACCCTCTTCTCCGATTATGAATAGCGACCCTCTTATGTGATTATGAATAGCGACCCTCTTTTGTGATTATGAATAGCGACCCTCTTATCCGATTATGAATAGCGACCCTCTTCTCCGATTATGAATAGCGACCCTCTTATGTTATTATGAATAGCGACCCTATTCTGTGATTATGAATAGCGACCCTTATGAATATTGACCTTTATGAATAGCGACCCTATTTTCGTATTATGAATAGGGACCCTTATGATTAACGACCCTGATTTGGTATTATGAATAGCGACCCTCTTTCCATATTATGAATAGCGATCCTTATGTCTTATTATGAATGGCAGTCCTTATGAATAATTACCCTTATGAATAGCAACCCTTATGTCTTATTATGAATAGCGGTCCTTATGAATAATTTTTTTTTATGAATAGCGGTCCTTATGACTAGCGAGCAGACCCCCTTGACTCATGGGTTTTGACTCCCAGCACTCCCCTTTTGTTCCCATTGTTTTGTGTCCACAGCTCCTCCCTTACAGTTTCTGTCACATGTAATCTGTTTTGTGCCTGTAGTCTATATATATGCTTGTCTTGGTCTTTATGTTCGTGTTTTTGCCTCTGACGAAGATTCTGCTAGGATGGAAAGCTCAGGCCCCTTTTGACTCCATTTCTTTATATAAGTTAAACTTTTTTCATCCTATCATTTCTCTCTCTATCATTCATTTTTAAAATCATTTTCTGCTTCACATCTTTACTTACTTTCCTTAAAACATTCTTTGCTTTTATCCTATCATTTTGTTTTCCTTTCATCTTTTCTTTCGTTATGTTATTCCTTTATTCAAATTATCATCTTCTCTTCTATCTTTCCTTATGTTACTCTTAATATCTTTATCCTTCTATCATTTATGTCTCTATCTTTCTTTATGTTATTCTTTGTTTTTATCCACTTATTTTTACTTTCCAACTTTCCTTTTGTTGTATTCTTTGTTTCCTTTCATCATATTTTCTTCCATCCTTCCTACCCTTCTATTCTCTTTTTATAGTTCATGTTTTTCTTTGCATTATCCTTCTATTGTTTTCTTTATTCCCTTGTTTGTCGTTTTTAGCCTGAAAACGGGAAAAATCATACTGAGATGGACTCTTTTTCAATTTGTCCCCTTGAAGACACCTTCCTGAAAAATGTTCGAAAATTTCTACCAACGCGACGCGACGTTACCTGACTGTTTAGCAAAAGCCGAAAATTAAAGTTGTAATGCAATGAAAACATTGGAACAAGCTAAAACAATAACAAGTTGAAATCAAACTTCTTGTTTGGCGCCCGGCCCGCTTTGACTTCTGTTTTGCCTTTGGCATAGTCAACCAGGACTGCCACTAGCTTTACACTATAACTAATTATCCTAATACAACATCAACTTCCAAATGAAGAAGATCAAGTGTAACCTCCAAAGAAGAAATCAATTAGAACGTCCAACGGTAACAAAAATTGCGAGCTCTTAATGTCCAAAGTTAATAAAATTGCGAGCTCTTAATGCGATATCCTCCATCAAATCAGCAGGCAGAATGAGTATCTACACCTCAACCGTGGGAACTTGAGTTCTCTTCGCTGGTTTCTATTGCTAAATATAGGCTGCAAATAAATTTACGCGCTCTTTCATCATAGCGCTATTATCCACATGAAAAGGACCGCGCGGCGCCGCAAAGGGGTGGCGGCGAGCTATTAATGTAATTTGTAGCTGCCGCCCCGCGGTTGGATAAAAAGGGGGCGCCGCGCATAACACTTGTCTCCGAGATTGTAAATCATTTATATCGCCTAAAGTACGATAAAATTTATTATTGTCAACAGTAGATTCTCCTTGAGGATGGATCGTGCTTTGAACGATGTTGAGGAAGTCATTCATGGATGTAATGATGTTTTCTTCTTTTGCTTGGAAGATGAAATTTGTTTTAATTGACTTATTAAAACACAAGTCATTTATGTGAAATGTTACAAAATGCATTGCTATTGTCAACAATAAATTCTTCGTTTGTTTGAAAGATGGATTGCGTTTTGGATGATGTTGAGGTGATCACTCATGAGGTGTAATGTTGTTTTCACCTTTTGTTTGGAAGATGAAAATGTGCTTTAATTGACTGATAGTGAGATTATCACTGTGTTGAAGTTTTCATACAGATTCAAGGCACATTTAATCTTCCAAACAACAGAAGGAACATCGTACATCACCTAAACACCATTCTAAACACAATTTTTCACCCAAACAAAGAAAAGTTCACTGTTGACAATAACATTTAACTTCTGACTTGGACCCATTTTCAGGTGCACTGCATATTCCATAATTACATAATCAGAACAAAAGGCTTATTCATGATACTAAATTCAAACAAGAGAGATACAAAATGCTCAAACTTGAATTGCAAAACTTTTTGAGGGTTTTTTTAATGAATGTAAATTGCATTGTATATTGTATCGTAATGTAAATATTGGACCTGTATCTTAACCTGCAATGAGTCCGGAAATGGGCCCTGGACCTGGTTTATAATTGTGTCAACAAGTTAAAAAAAGACTTGATAAATCAATAATAATCCTTTTATCCTGCTTGATTTCCAGCACTCTGTTCACCATCATCTACAGTCAGGGATGTGGGGGTTCTATAGAGGCTGGAGCAGGTGTGATACTGTCTCCGAACTATCCTGATGGCTATCCAGCTTCAGAGTGTCTTTGGATCATTCATTCTGGGGTGTTGAGACTAGAATTAGAATTAAGTTCAAGGTCCGCAACTGCAGGTATGACTCCCGTAATTTCTGATAGTTTCTGATTTGAAGTATGCGAGGTGCCATATGGTTTAGTGGTTCAATCACTCGACTCTCCGTCAAAAGGTCGAGGGGTCGATCCGGCCTGACCTATTCGTAAGTTCTATAGACACTGTATTACATGTCCATTAGTCTCTCTCAAACCAGGTGTGTTTAAATGGGAACCTGCTAGGAAGTAATTGCTTCCATATGCAGCGGTCGTTATAGCAGCATAACTAAAGTTGAGGAAAACCGTAGCGCCATGGACATCATACTGCGTGGTGAATGTGACCGCTAGACAAGAAACCAATATTTATGGCTATCAACGAACCACCCCCCCCCCAAAAAAAAATACCACAACAAAAACAAACAAACAAACAAAAGCAAACAAAACAAAACAACCCCAAACATATAACGTTCGTTGTACCATTTCCTTTTCATATTTTATTTTTGTACTGTCAATATAGGTTTTTTTATGTTTCCCCTAGCCTGCGCATATATTTTTTTATACAACAGTTTAGCCTTCTCGCGAAGAAATCCTGGAAGTGCTTTGGTAAAAGAGTCTAAGTCGTCAGCGCTCATTCACTCCCACCAGCACCACTATGTGCACGAAAACGAACCAGGGAGGGGAAGGTGATAGAAAAGGACAAAAAAAAAAATACATGAGAAAAGACAAGAGGATAGATTAGAGCAAAAACAAAGTAATACATATAAGGAAGGAGAAGAGAATAGATCAAAGAAAAACAAAGATATATATAAGGAAAGACAAAGAAGATAGATTAAAGGAAAAAAACAACAACAAAGAAATACACTGCAGGAAAGAGAAGAGAATATAGAAAAGGAAAACAAAGAATACATAAAAGGAATGAGAAGAGGATAGATCAAAGAAAAACAAAGAAAAAACATTAGGAAAGAACAGAGGACAGAGAAAAGAACAAACAAAATATACGTTGTGTACAATTATAAAATACGTACAAAACAGGCAAAGAGAACATAGACTCTCAGGAACATTTGGTCAAATGAAACCATTTTTCTTCTTTCTAACAGATATCGGTATTTTTTTTGTTTTTGTTTTTGACCTCAGCTCAGGATAGAGTCGAGTCAAGAAAGCACCCCGGCCGCCTAGGCCCTTTCAAAAAGCTCTGGCCACAACCTGTCCAGGGATGGCCAACAAAATGACGCATAGTGTTGGTAGGTGCGTATACGAAAAGGGAATAGCCCAACAGGCAATTAGCCTTAGTGATAATTAGACAAAGTGATATTTAGACAAACTGGCATTTAGACCAACTGACAATTAGACTAAATGGAAAATGGGCTAAATGAAAGTTAGACCAACTGCACATTAGACCATATAAATGCTACGTAGACCAAAAAGATACTGGACCAAGTGGATTTTCGACGAAATGCCTGTAGACCAACTAGTTTTAGACTGACTGGGAATTAGACAAACTGACATTAGACGAGCTGGTAGTAGACCAAGTAACAACCAAATAAAGTAGACGAAATGGTAATGAGACCAAATGGTAATTAGACCAAGTGATAATTAGCCCAAGTGGTCATTAGGTACCTTCTGGTTATTAGACCAAGTGCAAATTGGACCAATTGAAGAGTGGACCAAAAGGGTTTAGCCCGAATGAAGGTAGCCCATCTGGAAATTAGACCAAGTGATTTTAGCCCAAGCGTGCATAAACCACGTGGGCAGAGTTGCAAGGGCCGGCCAAGTGAGTGGAGTACAATCTGCATTGATCACTTTCTCGAAGGTGATTTTGAGATCCTGGCCTGTATTCCGAATTTGGCATGAAGAAAAGGAGAAGCAAGCTAAAAGATTCAGCTATTCCAACGATCAGACTTGGGGACTTGGAGTCAAGTCTTCCAATCTTTTTTCAAAGACATCATCTCCAGCAGCTGCAGCAGCTTCACCCGTAGATCGAAAACTTTGTCTCTCGTTCGTTAGCTAAGTGAAGAGCTAACGAACGAGGGACAGAATTTTCGATCTACTTCACCCGTAACTCCAGGGAGCTCCAACGCGTTGGAGGTCACTGGAGTTACTTCACCCACGGCCCCTTCACCAGGCCACGGCGCGTCTTCTGCGAGGGGTTCAAACATATAATATGGTCGAATTCCCCTTGCCACTTCAGCTTCTTTGCCTTCGGGATCTGATAAATCATCTGGTAAATCGGAGTTCGTATCTGGCTCAAAAAAAGTCCCCCATCTCGGAATCGTGGTCACTTTCCATCTCTCCATTTTATAAGTTACTCGAAGTCAGCCAAAATCTAAGTCAGTACTACCGTGGTATATAAAGCGAAGTAAAATACAAAAGGCCGAAAGTGAAATAAACAAAACAAAAGCGTTCACCAGTCGCTAAGTACAAGGGGAACATAGTAACTGCCGTACAGATGTGTAGTACATTGTACAGACGAGTAAAACGTATGTGCACGCGTTAAAGACCAATGCAAAACTTTCGTTCGGCAAGCTTAGATGGATGAGAACATTGTTAAAAAAGTTTAAAAAACAAAACAAGAGCTGTATATTTTGGAAAATGTGTTTGCTGATCTTATAGAAAATATATTGATAATGATTATTCACTCCTAAGACTAATTGATTAATTTCCCTTTTTTCATAAATTGTCCGTTGAACAGAGGTGTCAAACCCCGCATTGTGTGTACAATGTTATATGCTGCAGCCTGCAGATCTTGTGCCTCTTAATCTTCATACGTCACTTGGGGGTGTGAAGTCAATTAGCCAATCAGCTCGCGAGTTTTAAGGAACGGTCCCAAATCCTCTACTCCCCCCCCCCCCTTCGCCAAAAAGAGACATAATTTGGACAATCGATTGCCACATTCGTGATTAGAAGGCAAAATTCATGGACACAGCACCCATTTTCTTTCGAAGTTCGTAAACCTTTAATATTACACAGAAGAAAACAGATCTCAGTGGTGGATAAAGGAAAAGGACAAATGAAATGTCCATTCTCTCAGAAAAAATATCTTTTTGTAGTTGCTGTTTGGTTGGACAATGTAACCTAAAAACTTCCCCCAGTAAAATGATCCTGGATCGACTACCACTACCAGACCTATAATATCTAGCTGTAATACTAGGTCTAACTCTAGGTCTAGACATACCTGTTTATTTCTCACGTCTCATCAAGTTCTTTAAAAGTAGGACTTTCCGCTTCATCCAGCACCTCCAACAGTTGTTGAGTTGTGCAAGTACATAGACGTCTAACGTTTAGGCTCTTGTGAGTCTAGATCTACACGTAGATCAGCCACAAGTTAGTTCCTTGGCATGCTTATCTGAGGGAAATCAACGTCAACATGATGAGACTAATGAATGCAATACTGAAAACGACAAGGCCATCCATATATTACTCTGTGGAGATCAGGGTTTTGATTCTGGTCTACAAATAGTAAAATAGTCTCCCCCCTCTCTCTCTTGAAGAAAAAAATAAAACCTCATCATGCTTGCCTTGCCTTTGGCCTTGTCTCAAGTTTAGTAGAAACTAGAAAGGCCGTCAAAGGCGGCATACCCACGCCTTAGCGGCGCTATTATTCTTGAAACTGCAGAAATAGATATATTTTTACTGGTTGGTTCCCCTGTCGTGTATAAAAAAAAGTAAACCCAATATAGGTTTTGTTTTGTTGCGATTATTTTTGTAAGCAGTAGCCATTCAAAGGGGATAACAAGAGGCACATCTCCCCCCAATAAATTTTGCCATATCCATAGCCATAGCTTTGTGTTTCCCCACCCTTGATAAAATTCTTCTAAAAAAGACATTTTATTGAAACATCCCTCCCTTAAAAGTAATTGATTAGACATGTCAGAGAGCGTGGCGTGGTGAGAAAAAAAAATGTTAGCAATTTGTATTCAGTGTTCAGTCCAAGGCCGTACGCAGAAATTTTTTCCTGGGGGGCAAGATGATCGCTTTCAAAGGAACCCATAACTTGAAGTCTAAAACCCGATTAAAAAAAAGTATGATTTTGAAATTTCGGGGGGGGGGGGGCAACTGACCCCCCCCCCCCCCCCCCCCCCCCCGCTGCGTACGGCCTTGGTTCAGTCATGTCAGTGTTAGTAAATGTATTCATGTTCTATCTTTACATTGCAATTGGGGTTGTTGTTTTTTTTCATCGGGCTTGGATAAAATAAATATGACGACAAAATAAGTTGGATCTCGACTTCAAAATGACATGCAGCTCAGCTCAGTCACCACCCATCAACAAAGTCAAAGTGTATACTACTGGCGTACATTCCGCGAACCTCAGCCACCAAATTTTGCAAATCCACACGAATTAAAAAAAAAATACAGTTTTTGTATATATTTTACAACTACGAAATCCACTCAAACAGACATAAATGAGTTATAAACTAACTCAAATCTCAAATGACAGGACCGTTATAACCCAAAGAAAAAAGTTCAATCCTACTACAGTCAGCCACAGGCACTTCGCGACAGCGCTGTGTATAGTTATGTACGTACAGCTACACGGCCCACTCACTCAGATCATATCAACACACGCGAACACTCGCGAGTGCGATAGACTCACTCACGTCGAACAAACTCACCAGATTTTCACCGAAAACAATTAAAATCACGTCCTACACGTCCACCAGGATAAAATAAATCACAAAAACTTCCACAACAAAGTGGAAAGAACCGGGGAAAACAAACAGAAATGCACAGAAGATAAGAAATAGAGGAGAAATTAGACGTGCTAGGCCTAGGCCGTAGGGTAGCCTGAATCTAAATGAAGTTTTACTTGTAGATAAAAAAAGGTATCGCGCGCGATAGCTTTTTAGCTATATAGCCTATACCGTACGTACCTAGCCTAGCCTAGCCGCTTTCGATTTCGCAGTAGTATACAGTTCAAGCGCGCGAAAAATCCCTTGTTGCTGGGATACGTTGCTTTGAATATTCATTGCAGGCTCGTACGGATTTGATGTGAAATAGCAAATAATGGGTCTAAAAGTCTTCTAAAATTCATAAACCTGAAATAGACTTTTGGTGAGACGAAGTAATGAGTGTTTTGATTGGCCAAAATATTTCTGCATCGGCAGGCGAAGTTTGGGGTCATCAAACTTTCTAGTTTCTTTCCTGTCACTATCTGAACTGAAGTTCCTATACTTTACTACAGGGTCAAAACTTCAAGGTCACACAGAATTTGCAGGGGTCAACCAATCATCACCAAAATCTAATCGATTTTTTCCTGTCCCTTTCTGAACATTCTCTGAAAATTTGTTGCAAATCCGTTCACCCGTTCTCTCGTTATCTTGTACACAAACAAACAAACAAACAAACAAACATACAAACAAAAAAAAAAAAACAAAAAAAACAAACAAACATATGGAGCCCTTTACATAACCCTGCCGATTTCATCGGCGTGGGTAAAAAGGGGGCCAAAGCATATCTAACGTTAGTACACTCAGGCAAATTAACTTTTACTAAGAACCAGTAACCACTGCTTTAAAATTACAACCCGGCATTTACTCAAAGTAGACCTGGACCTGGGCGGGGACCTTGACTGGTCTCTGGAAAAGTATCATTCAACATGGAACCCCCCCCCCCCTTTTGGATGTTTGATTGATGAAAGCATTCCATTACGTTATAAATTGAACTTTCAACAGTGCTTTTGAGGCGGGGGGGGGGGGGCTGTTTCTTAGTTGAACTTAATTCTTTTTGTGCTTCAATTGTTTTTGTTTTTGTTGGGGTTGATGTTCGATGAGACAAGGTGAAGGGGAGGAACATGTAACTGTTAGAATGTAAAAAAAGGCTGAGGGGCATTTCGGCCACTTCATATTTAGGGACTCTTTGAGTTTAATTCATTTTTTAAAAACTTTTTACTCATATCATGGAAGCATATACATGTACTAGGGTAAACTTCCTTTTGCGACAGCCACCCAAAATGAAAACAATATATAGGGTTAGGGTTGGGTTTAGGCTTTAGAGTTCAGGGTTTAGGCTTAGGTTTAGTGTTTAGGGTTTACCTGACCGTATATTTCAGTGGATGTCGCATAAATCATTCCTATTATCAACAACAACTAAGTTGACATGAATGGGGAAAATGGCCTTCATACCTTTGGAAACATGTTATTGTATATCGCCTCAAATATATTATTCATTCCCTTATGACAGACTAAACAAATCTGTAGACATCATTCGGGGGAGGGGAGGTGTAGGAGATCACGTCACTTAGGAATAAAAAAAGCCCCCCACCCCCACCAAAACTTCCTTCGAAAAGTTTCCACTATGATGTTAATACATATAGGATATTACTCCCGTCTCCCCTCGCGCTGGGGTGGCGAGGATAGTAGGGAAAAGTCAATCCGTCGGTCCTATCCAAGATCCATATAAGGGGGCCATAATCCCATTGAAAAGAAAATGAATGAATTCATTTTTTGTTCATGTTTGTATCCTTGGACGTACCGCTGATTATGCATGTTTTGTTTTAATGGCCTTAATTTCTCCGAGTATTAAACCACTGAAACATGGCAAGATCAAATCCCTCCCTCTAGCTCAATGCATGGATATACTACTCGAACATAATTACATCCATATCATTTAGTCTTCATCAAGATGAACATGTATTTTCTTCAGAACTCATGCAAAATTTGGATAAATAACACATGTTGTAAATACTTCTTGGTAAAAAACCCCCCACTTTACCCGACTTTTCACTTAATTATTGTGACAAATATACGGGACGGTGATTAATCATATAAACAGAGCTAGCGCCTGTGGATGTTCACGGGCTGCTTCTGCTAGTATATATAACTTCTTATATTTTGTATAATTATATTATGTGTTCATTATACATTTTTTTCATTTTTCCCCTGGATTAAAACGTATTGAAACTAAGTTCAGGGGCTTGCCTCTTGTACCAGCTTTGCTTCTTTCTGGCAAGTCCCTCCTTTTTACACTTATTATAAGCTAAAGTGTTGTTATGTTGCTGATCCTTTTTTTCAAGAATTATGATATTTTCATGTATTCTATATGACACATGTTCTAACAACTTTGCTGTATGATATTTATCATGTCATGTTTCTTTATATTTTGTTTATGTGAAACGGAAAAAGAATAAATAAATAAAAAATAAATATATATATATATGCATAATGTATAATTATTCACAGTTTGTTATTTTGGCCTTGTTGAATGTGAAAATTGTTTTCGATTTTAACCGATGTCATTTTGATTTAGCTAATACCTGCAATAATAGAGCATGTGAATATAATTAGCCCATACGCAAACACCCCCAACGTAATGCTTGCGCTGTTCATTTCATAATCATTTTTGATATGTGAATCTTACATGGCGGACAAGTCACTGACGATAGACGCCGTCCTACGGCAGGTAAATGACGCCTCGTGTGCACCTGACATAAAGCCCGGCTCACGTACACGAGGCGTTAGTTCACTAGGGTCGATCAGTTCAACTATTTATGAATTGTTGAATTCAGTAGAATTCATGCCTCATGCCTCATGCACGAAGGTTGCGAATGACCTTGGTAACATATAAGAAGACAAGCATATGGCCGCGTCCATTGGGTTTCTGTACATGCTACGCTCGTTTTGCGTTGATCGACGTTGTTGAAAGAAAGCTTCGTGTGAGCCGGGCTTTAGATGTCACTCTCACATGGCGCATCAAAGACAATACCAATCCATGACGCAGCCCTCCGTCAGGGAAGTGATGAATCATGTCCATTGGGTATTAATAGTAATTGTGATAATGTTTAATTCACTCAATCATGCTAATTATCATTTACAGTGGAGATTTCCTTCGTATCTACGATGGGAATGGGATTGCTGGAGGACCACTGTTGGGTCAATTCTGCGACATGGATCAACCCACATCGATTGACTCCAGTGGAAGAGCGATTACAATCCAATTTTTGTCTCTGGGAGAGGCGGAAAACAATCAAGGTTTCGTCATATCCTACGAATCGAGTAAGTTCATAATTCATATTGTCTTGGTGCCCCTACTGGCGCCTTTTTGGCCCTTTTTTCTGACCTTTAGTCTTCTTCAAATTTTCTGAGCAGATATGCCGGTGTACATTTCCACGAACGTCCTACTTGTCAAAATCACCCAATGCCAATTTGATTTCGACAAAATGGGATTAACCCCAGAATATGAAATTAGCTATACCCGAATGCTGAAATTATTCATATAAATTGACCCACTACATGTAGCTAGAATCCGCATCAAAAACATATTACAGGCAAGTAAACCACAATATTCTACTCAAAATGTATGGTCTCTAACATGTCAAAGTACAACACGAGGGCTGCCATTTTCTTGATAGTGTGGCATATGGGACGGAGTCATAAGAATAAACACGGTCGCAAAGACTTTCAGGAGATGAACTCGAGGGCGATGTTAATACCCTGTCGCTTTCTGACTACGTAATGATGTAATTGTAACGTTCGCACATTTCCAAAGGTGATTGACAGCCCTATGAAATTGACGAAGGTTGATTTTTCGAAAGTCTTTGCGATGTTAATAAAACAGTTTCCAAATATATTCAAATTTACGGATGCTTCTCCCCTGCGTGTAAATAGCGACAAACTATTGCAGTCTTCCGCTATTTAATAGATAATGGACTGCAGCATAGTCACAATGCAGGTTGCATACATTATATTTTGCTCTGTTAGGCAAACCCTAGAAAAGCGATTTCTTTAAATAAAATCAGAGTATTTTTAAGAAAAACTTTTCGATTTTAAAAATACATGTGTACCTCTTTTTTTATAATTTCATCCAAATGGGATTTTGGGTTGTCTAGAAACGCAGTATCGCGTTTTACTAAAAATATCCCCATGGCTGGAACATTTCCCTGTGATTTATGTACTTCACATTATCAAGAAAATGGCAGCTGCCAAGTAGTGCTATATAGCAGACGATACATATTGTTCAGAAATTCTTAAATGATAGCCTTTTTGTATATTTTGTTGTAAAATCATGCAGTCCAACATGTGGGAATGATTTATAGCTTTGAATATTAATAGGCATGTCTTTTGGGGATAATTCCCTTTCAGATACATTACCTTCGTAAATAATGTGTCACGAAGGTAATGAATCTGAAAAGGAAGAGTAAATTTTACCCTTTCCGGATGTTCTATATCCTTGAAGCCCGATGCACACGACGCGTTCTTCTACTACCCCTAATTACGGCCAATAGATTGCAGAAATTGCATGTGCTTTGTTAGCTGATAATCGATTTCAACAATTTCCATTTCAATTTCAATTTATTTAGACCGACCAAACATACAAAATAATAACATAATACAGTGGAATATAGTAATACAATAGTTGAATGAGAGGTTTGGGACCCTTAGGAAGCAGAGCATGTAGATGGGGCCCCTTTTAGGTAATATGAGTAAATAATGTATCATATTATATAAGAAATAAGATGGTAAGATGAAATATAGGTACAAAGAGTTTAATTTATTTGCAGAAGTATGAGTATATACACATAAACACACATCTATGTTTTCTATTGTTCGAATTTCAACCGATGAATCCATTATTGAATTGCGTCACAAAATTCATTGACGGAATAAACCTCACCAATTGTTGAAAACCGATGACCTATAGAGTACCGAAGTGATGACGTCACAAAAAGCTATTTTTTCATTTTGAAATTTTTTATACCATCTCTCAAAGTAACATCGTGAAAAACATCCAGAGCCCAAATTTTATGGCAATTGGCTCATTGGGCCCCGAGATATGGCCGCATGAATACCTCATTAGCCTCATTGAAGTCAGTGTTAAATTGGCCTGGTTCTAAACTGTTAAGAACCAGGCCAATTTACACTGACTTCAATGGGGCTAATTAGATATTCATATAGTCATACCTTGTGCCACCATGAACTGATTCATGTCAAATTTGATGTGTGAACGTTTTCCATCATGCTCTACCTAATAAAAAATACTGAAATACAAAAATTAAAATCTGATGACGTCACACTTCGGTACTCTATTGAATTACTACCGATGACCCATTGTTCTCTTTGTTCGATGTCATCGGTTTGAACGCGTAAACATGTACACACGCACACACACACACGCACACACACACAGTCTTGTACTGCTTTATTTCCGAGGACAAGTATTGTTCCTCTATTGTTCCTCCGTCCTCGGACAGTCGACGGAATAAGGCACAAATTCATTGTTGGACATTCGAGGACTATTGTCCGGCTTCCGAGGACCATTGTTCTCATGATTTTTTTTTTTTGTTCTCTGTCCGAAAATGTTCTCGGACATACGGCTTAACACGCCCACACACACACACTCACACACACATGTCATACAACATGGCTTCCTGAGTTTCAAGTATGAGTCTACCAAATATATCTTTGTATAATTTAGGAGGCAAATCTATAAATATTTATTGAAATATTCTGCTTTTTGTAAATTCGATGTTAATGGCGTCTCCTCATGGTACATTTCAGTTGGGATCGGATCTTTTTTCTCTCTTCCTAGTAAATCATTAATATGTGACCAAGTTTACTTAATATCCTTCATAGTACATTGAAAGACATTATCGTTATATCTTTTCTTACTTGAACGAACAAGATTTGTCAATGTATTTTTATAATCAATTAACATACCTCTTCCTATTGCCCTCATTTTGGATTTTTAATGTACGCACTATAAAGTCTTTTTTTACAATTTATAGATTTCGGGAGACTGTGGGTAATCCCAGGTTTCCTACATTTCTTCTTCACATTTGATTCTAGAAGAGGAAAATGAAAATCATACAAGTTGGAGAATATATTTATAAAATAATCATAAGATTCATTTGCATCAAGCAAACTATATAGAGACCACGCCAGTCGATGTTCAGAAGCTCTTACCTAAAACAATTAAATTTCTCGTCTGTAATCACATGTCGAAAGATAGTGTCATTTTTCCTTCGAGTATAGTACAACTTGCCATTATTAGTACAAAATAATTAATGGGCATATGATCAGATAAATCAAAGCAAATTATTCCGCAATCAAACTTGTTTTTAACACAATTTGTAAATATATTATCAATTAAGGTTGCAGAAGAATTAGTAGTACGTGTTGGTTTAGTAATTAGAGCAAACATACCAAATGAGTTCATAAAATTAACAAAATCTGGAACTTTATCATTATCTAAATTAATGTTAAAATCATCCATTATATAAACCTCTTTATTTTCCCTATTTGAAATTTGCATTTCCTGTTCAAAAACATCCATAAAGGAAGGAATGGCACTACCTGGTGCTTTATATACACAACCGTCAAGAAACTTTGTATCGTAGAGTTAGATAACGAAATTACATTCAAATTGGGGAGAAAATATATGAGGCACCCTCATTGGCTTTCAACTTAAAAGAAATGTTCCAGTTTTGATCACTTCTCTTCTCTAGCTCTCTCCTGCCAGGCGACTCTCGGGATGGGTAGTCTCCTCTGATTTTTTTGTCAAGATACATTCAGCATAAAATGCCATGCAGTCCTGAGACTACAGTTGACATCCAGAGCACAATCCTCATTGTTTCTCATTCTTTTTTTTTCATAGTTGAACAAAACTGTCATACAGATGCACACGTTCATTATCATTTGAATGGCTAATACTGCTCTATTTTTGCAATTTTCTTAATCAGACCTTCTTGGTTAAATAAATGGGCCAATCCAAGCATGAAAGTTCAAAACTTGACCTTAATTGATGTTGGTAGAGTATTGATTTCTCTTTAATTTGATAAATATTTTGTTATATTTTATTGACGTTTTATATGAAAATTGTTAACAATAACGGGTGTCTACTTTCTTCTTTTTTTGTTGATTTAGTATACACGTTTTCATGCATTTGAACTCAATAAGTCGTTAAGCCAATAAACCTTTATTTTTATTGTCGATGTAAAACTGTAGGATGTCCTTGTTTTTTTTTTTATCTCATGCTACATCAAGTCGACGAATTTACAGGTTCCCGAGTCATTTGGAGCGAGATTCATCCGTCCACTGGCGAGGTTCGGTTGAACAGTGTATTTGGTGATCCCGCAGAGATGTTATCATCAATTGACAACTTGTTCATTGACTACTACTCAGCTTCAAGCGGTAATTGGACCGCTCTAGGAGCCCGCTACGGCCAGCATGAACTCATGTGGAACGACGGTTTTCCACGAAAGATGATGAAAAAGGGTATGCCAACAAAGTCAAATCGTCCTATCACCAAACAATATTTCGCTTTGCATGTTTTGGGGTTCCATTCCGATATATATTTAAATAAAAGCCTAAAATATTACTTCTTTAGAGAAATAATGCAAGTTGAATTACAGAAATTGCTTTCTGAATAAAGATCAAAGCGACTTTAGTGAGAATACTATTAGAGACACTCATAGGTAACATGAGTTGGTCTAGCGGCAACTTCAATGGCCAGCTCTTTGTATTCGCCGACAGACCGACTATGATCGGACCAAGGTTGATGACGTTAAAGATCGGTCACAAACGTAAATAAACTAAATTACACACACACACACACACACACAGCCACATAATCACACAACCTCGCACACACACATGCGTGCAGGCACGTGAATGGAAGTTAAACATACTCTCGGCAGTTTTTTTTTTATATTTATGTTTTTATTAATAATCAGATCAGATTACAATATTTACAGTTATTCAAGATGATAATGAACATAATTACAAGGGATTACAACATTTACAAATGATTAGCATCATTAAAAGCAAACGACAATAATAACTTGTTATAATAACTTTACATATACCGGTAATCTGTACCAATCAGTACCAATGTAAACTTGTAGATCATACATAAATCAGGGTTTATAAAAGCACCAATTATCCTAATCAATAATTTTCTGTTCAACAATGGGCTGGATGAAATATACATGCATGCAAACTTTGTATTCAAGAGAAATGGGTGTAAACTGAACATATCATTAAAAATACAGATATTAAATTTCAAATTTCCATGTTGAAAAATGAAGAGGCAACTTATTTCTTTTTTTGGCCAAATAATATTCTGTTTCTTTTTGTTTTTGGACAAGTGATTTAAATGTAGTAATAGATGGTGCATTATTTTGAAACTTACACAAATATATATAATACTTTAATAATAGGGATAAAAATGATATAAATCTATCAGCACAGGTACCCAACATTTTGTCACAATTTAAAAAGTTGAAACTTGGATTATGTTTTTTACATATTACACTCAGCAAATATTGCCATAAAGGTGTAGCTTTTTCGCATTCACAAAATATATGAATAATCGTTTCTTCATGTTTATTGCAAAATGTGCAATTAGGAGAATCTCTCCTCTTGATTCTAAAAAGGAAGTCATTCAGGGCAATACATCTATGGAAAATTTTGAAATAAAAGGAGTGCACCTTCGTATCAATAGTAGACCGAAAATTTAGAGAATGTATTTTTTCCCAATTAAAGTCAAGAGGAATGCTCTACTTATCACTCCAGTATTCCTGACTCTTAACTGGCTTAACATTCACATTTATAATATTATAAGCATAACTAGGCAGTTTTCTGAAAGATAACATTTTAGTAATAAGCATATTATGAATATCTCTGTTTTCAAGACTGGGATCAAGCCATTCCTCGGGAATGTGTGTGATTAAAAAATTAAATTTTCTTCTGTCGTGAGTAGGAATATTAAAATCTAAAATCAATTCCTCAAATAATTTGTGGTCAGGAAAAGGTGGATTAAGTAAATCTGCTACTATAAGAATGTTTTTCTCTTGCCAAACTTCATAATAAAAATAACGTTCGGATTTTGAAGAAATCTTTCTATTGAACCACAAACACTGACACGGTCCCAAATCTGAATGATTTACATTGTAAAAGGTCTAATGTAGCATTTTCTGTGTATACATACCATGTACGCAATGAATCTGCTATTTGTGAATTGCCTAAATTCTGTAAGATACATTCTGGAGCATAAGATTTCCAAAGAATAGACAAGTCTTTATGGAATTTTTCTAAAAATGATAGCTCTATATCCTTTCAGACTGATTTGTACTTATTATCTAGTAAGCATTTCACCCATGACATTTTTTGAGCAAGGGAGAAGACATAGGGGTCAGTCATACGAAGGCCGCACTGCCCATAGTCATTATACAAGAGCTTTCTTTTAACTCTATCCCTCCCTCCATTCCATATAAAACGAAAAAATAATCTATTTAGCTCCTTAAAAAACATTATGTGGAATTTTGATGGCTAACACAGAAAATAAATACAGTAATTGTGGAAGTACCAAAGCTTTTATAACACAGATCTTCCCGATTAAGGAAAGGTTCCTCATTCTCCAACAATTCAAAGTCTGTTCTAATCTTTTTAAATTTTCCTTGAAATTGAGATCATACAGAAAACCCAAATTAAGTGAAAAATGAATACCCAAAGACTTGAATTCAGATGTCTTCCAGGTAACTCCTCGATTAATGAAGGGAAAATCTTGTGAACCTCGTTGGGATCCAATCCAGATAGCCTCAGTTTTATTCATATTAATTTTACATCCAGAATATTTCCCGAATATATGTAAAATATCAAATAAATGGTTGAAAGAATTTGCTCCATCTAGAAAACAGACTGAGTCATCAGCAAACAAGGAAATCTTCACATATGACCATTCACAGGTATGCCAGTTATATTTTCATTCTGTCTGATACTGAGAGCCAGTATTTCAATTACAAATAAAAACAGATTGGGAGAGATTGGACATCCTTGAAATATGCCTCTTTGCATAGAGATACGATTGGTTAGAAAACCATTATTTGAAACATATGTATGACGAGCAGAGTAAAAAGTCTTAATCCAGTTTATGAATTTCTCACTAAAATTAATTTTTTTAAGAGATTGAAACAAAAAAGTCATGAGAAACACTGTCAAATGCTTTTTCGATATCTAGCAAGCAAATTGAACCTGGTATATTATTAAACTCTGTATACTCTAGAATGTCAGAAATTAGACGTATATTACTACCAATGTTTCTCCCTTTCAGAAATCCGGATTGATCAGAATTAATTAAAGGTTGCATACAAAGTTTCAAACGATTTGCTACACATTTCGCTAGTATTTTGTAATCCACAGTTAAAAGTGTAATAAGACGGTAATTCTTGACCAGTAAGGGGTCTCTGTCCTTTTTAGAAATAAGTGTAATTATACCATTTCTCTGAGAGGGGGACATTGATCCATTTTGTAAGGAGAAATTCAAGGAATTTAACAGCATATCACAAATATCTGACCAAAATACAACATAAAATTCAACAGGAATTTCATCAAACCCTGTGGTTTTATTCAATTTCATAGATTTCAATACATCATGTAACTCTTGCTTTGTAATGGGCCTTTCTAAAGCAACTTTTTCATTTTCATCTAATTGAGGAATTTCTATTTTATCAAAAAGTGCTTCATTAACTTCTGCTTCATCTAATATATTTTGAACCCCATCTTGAAAGAATTTTCAATTTCTGATAATATTTTGTTCTGGTCAGTGATGACGTGACCTTCTGCATTTTGGAGAATGTTAATGCTTTTCTTTTGCCACAACCTATTTTCAAGGGTTCGGTGTAAAAGTGCCAGTGGTAAAAATGCCAGAGGTAAAAATGCCAGAGGTAAAAATGCCAGAGGTAAAAATGCCAGAGGAAAAAATGCCAGAGGAAAAAATGCCAGAGGAAAAAATGCCAGAGGTAAAAATGCCAGAGGTAAAAAATGCCAGTGGTAAAAAATTCTAGTACCCCCCCCCCCCCCCCGATATAGCATGCATGTATTGTTTGCGAGTCGCTTTCAGTTGATGACCCTTTTTTGTTAAAAACTTCAATATTATATTCTTTTTTTCACTTTTAATTTTAGTTTGAATATATCTGCACCTTGTTTAGAACTTAATGTGCATGAGCCCCCCCCCCCCTTCCCCCGTATTAATGTTGACGGGGCTGTAATGCTCAATCTTTGTGTGACGGCCTGTACATTTGCTGGAGAAGAGAGAACTGAAAAAGAAAAAAAGTGCAGGTACAAGTACAGATAACGAAAAGCAAATTAGTCAAGATCATTTGGTACAAGTTATTTTACTACAGGTACAGGTATTGTGTCCTTAAGTTATACAGTTAGTATCATGATGCGGGGGCATCTCGTTTTTCCGAAACACTAGTTTCCCATGCCTGGGGGATCAAAATTCCGAACATTTGTTGCATTATTCCGAAGGTTCGTTTATCCAAAGGTTCATAATTCCGAAAAGGTTCATATTTACCCGCAAAAGGACTGTCCCACATTAGGGTGATGTAATTTTTGCATACCTCCTTTCCCTTCTCTAAACCCTAAAATTCAGTTGCAGACTTCCTTCTCGTTCCAAATTCCATTCGGGATAATGAAATCGTACGTCGATTAAAAAAAGCCGGGTTTACGATCTGGAGTCCAGAGTCCAACAGTTCGACAAGAAAAACGCGGTCAAACCAAATAGTCTAAAAAGTAAAATACAAGTAGATGTCAGGTCTGCTTCTTGACCTTCTTTATAATTTCACCTCTTGATTTTTCACCTATATTCTCCTAATATGCAGCTGACATATTTTGCCTCTTTAATTTTGTTCCTGACATCACCCATCGCGTGTTTATCTCTGCCATTTTACCTCTGGCATTTTCATCTCTGGCATTTTTTGCTCTGGCAGTTTTTGCTCTGGCATCTTTACCTCTGGCATTTTTTCCTCTGGCATTTTTTCCTCTGGCATTTTTTACCTCTGGCATTTTTTCCTCTGGCATTTTTACCTCTGGCATTTTTACCTCTGGCATTTTTTCCTCTGGCATTTTTACCTCTGGTATTTTTACCTCTGGCATATTTTCCTCTGGCATTTTTTCCTCTGGCATTTTTACCTGGCACCTTTTCAAGATTACAAAAATACTTGGAGTTTTTTTCTCCATCTTCTAGCCATCTTACCCTAGACCTAATAATTATCCCCTTCGTCTCAAAATCATAAATCTTATTCAATTTATCTTCAAGTTCATCAAGTTGCACCAAAAGACTTGATTAGCCACAGAAGTAGATAAATAATTCCTTGGTACTGCAAAATTTCAATATAGCACGAAAAAGAGACATGATAACGAAGCTTTTCGACCTGCACTCATCAGGTTATCACGCAGGTATATAACAAATTACATGAAATCAACTATATTATACTCGGTGAACCCGGACGCAACCTAGACGCCGTAATTTCAGAACAATCGCAAAGCTTGGACGAACTCCTTTTGTCTGCACAGAAGAGGTTCTTGCGATTGAATGTAAGCAGCATTTGGCAGGTGCCCAGTGTATCTCAAACTACCCTGGAGGGGTAAGGTCCTGACAAATACGCCAGTCAGATCAAACACGCAGTGTCACGTTGCTATTACACGCATTGTGTTTTCTACACACAGGATGCTACCGTCAACTAGCAAGGATGTACTACCCCCCCCCCACTTGAGTAATGTTATTTACCAATTTCAGTGCCGGTGCGATGCCAGGTACGTGGGCCGTACTTCTCAGCGGTTGGCTGATCGCGCAACCAATCGGCGCACGCAGCCCGTCCGTGCCTGCAAATCTGAAATGCACGCTAACAGACCAAAGATAGCCAAATGCGATTCAGCGATTGGTCTCCACTTGCTGAACAATCCAGCTTGCGCACAAAGCTATGCCGACGATCAATTCTCAATTATGTCCCGGGCCAGAAGCTCAGCGCATTTACGCTTTCTGGAAGCTGCTTACATTCAATCGCAAGAACCTCTTCTGTGCAGACAAGAGGAGTTCGTCCAAGCTTTGCGATTGTTCTGAAATTACGGCGTCTAGGTTGCGTCTGGGTTCACCGAGTATAATATAGTTGATTTCAAGTAATTTGTTATATACCTGCGTGATAACCTGATGAGTGCAGGTCGAAAAGCTTCGTTATCATGTCTCTTTTTCGTGCCATATAGAAGTAGATAATTGTGATTTAATCTTATCAATATCAGACAAAATATAATTCTTTTCCTTGTTCCTTTCTTTCTTTCTTCTTGAAGAATACTCCATAATACACCTGTAATAACAAATTTTAATGATATCCCACAAAATATTAGGGTTACAGTCTGAACCTACATGATTTTGGTTAAAGTCCTTGATAGTTTCTTTGATAAGCTTCAAAAATTCAGAGTCATTGTGCAAATAATGACAATTCATTTTCCAGAAACCTTTTCCTTTCTTAGGCCGATTATCATTAAATACTAACTCTACAATAGAATGATCAGATTGTAATCCAGGGCAGTGGAGATTTTAGAGGACACACAATTGTCTAAAAAATTATTGGAAATCAAAATAAAATCTAGTCTTGATAAAACTCGTGGTGATTTTTGGTGTCGAGTGTATTGACGGAAATTGGGGTGAAAATGACGCCAAATATCAACTAAACCATATTTTTCAATTATAACCGAGAGCATTTCACAGCTGTTTTTTGTTAGTATGTTGTGTTCTAGTACCCTGGTAATCTAGAGGGCCAAAAACAGAATTGAAATCACCACCTACAATTAAGATAGGGCTATCTAATTTGTCAATTTCTGCAAAAACACGCCAAAAAAAGTCAGGGTCATCCTTGTTTGGGGCATAGATGTTAACCAAGGTCATATGGAGGTCATTAAAAATTCCTTTCAGTATAAGAAATCTACCATCAGGATCACTGAATAAAGAGACTGTATTTCGAATAAGAATGCACACTCCTCTGCCGTTAGAAGTAAAGCTGGAAAAAAAGGCCAAATTACCCCACTGAGTTTTCCACAAGGATTCATCTTTTTTGTCTGAATGGGTTTCCTGTAAAAAAAGAATGTCAGAACCAATATTTCTTAAATAATGAAATATTTTTTTCTCTTATAAAAATCCTGCAGACCTCTGCAGTTAAATGTGTGTAATTTTAAATCCATAATTGGTTCTCATTACAGACAAAAACCCTTATCTGATGGAGGTAACTTTTCAAAGTACACATACATCTAGAAATCAAACTCAAAATATTTTCCAGCTGTTCGGATAACAATTAAAAAGCTAAACACCTACAAAAGTCACCTTTCCAATCCACCCCATAACTGGCAAGCTTACATTGGTAGAGAGTATTTATTCCTGGGGTGATACCAGTCGACCATTAGCATCTCTGACTTTGATTGTTTCTGGGAAGACAAAAAAATCTTTGACTCCTTTAGCTCTTAGATTTTTCAGCCTTGGTAGGTTTGCTTTCCTCATTTCCTGGATTTTCTTACTATAATCATCAGCAACAAACATCTTGACATCTGTTTTCTCCTTGAAAATTTCGATGAGCTTCTTCTTAGCTACCTCCTTTTCCCTGTAGGACCCAAATCCGACATGGATCGGCCGCGGATTCCCATGACCCCTCACAGCAACTGCACCTGAGCGATGGGCTCGTTGTGGGCGGGCAGCCCCGGCAAGAAAATTCTCAATGAAGCGGATACAACTCCCTTTCTCCTCATGCTCTGGGGCCCCCAGATTACAAGATTGTTTTCTAGATCATCAATTTTCTCATTTGCTTAATTGATAGCCTCTTTAAGCTTACTCACGTCATCCTTGCAAATATCAACATCGAGACGAATCGCCTGTACCGCATCACGTAGTTCTACGAATCTCTCCTCCTGGCGGCGCTCAAAAGACTTGAAATGTTGCTCAAAGTTCAAGAACCAAGCGGGGGCCGGATCACTGCTGCTCGCCGCTGCCCCAAGCCTAGGGGAGGGCATATCGTCGACATCGCCCATGTTGACCTTGTTGCTTCCTGAATGGGAAACGTCACTTGCTTTCATGGGTTTTTTCTTCACTGGAGAATTTTCCGTGCTAGGTGGATCTCTTGAAAGTTTTGATCTGGTACTCATAGTTCTTCTGGTGACTAAAAAATGAATCAGAAGCTAAATCAAACAGGCGAATTTTCGCAAATTATGCGAGCTATCCCACGACCGCGTCTTCACTTACACGTGCGCCATACTCCTTCTACTCTCGGCAGTTTCCATGAACAATGACGGCATCATAATTCGCCTACATCGGACTTCGTGGAATTACAGTGCATTCAGACCGCAGGTCGTATGCAAATGAGCAAAAATCGCGCATTTTATTTCCAGTGCCCGAAATCTCCCTGCACCCAGTCGGCTGTATCGCATGGCCATCTTTAAAGTTATGTTCTTCAATAAAGTATATGAGCCGCCATCAAGATACTTATGTATGGAAGCGCTGGAATCTCATCTTTTTCATCGGTACATTCAAAACATCCATAAATTTATGACACAGTCAGGATCCAGCAATATTCAGCCGCAGATAATCCGTTGTCAAGACCATGGTCAAGACCATAGAATCTTAGCCCTGTGATTGGCAAGCGAGCCATCTGTAACCAAGTGCGCATTGAATGAAACAATGCGCAACCTCTTGCTTCATCCTTGCGCAAACATGCGCATAGCTGTTGCCTGGCTGTGAGAAAACATCTTGCGTGGTGGTAATCAATCGGAATGCTGGAATTGACTTTTTTAAAGACAAAGTGTGTACATTGGTTACATATTGCTGGATCCTGACCCTGTCATGAAGTGCACATTAATGTTATTTCAATCTTTGGAAAGTACAGAAAAGCCCTTTACGCCAATGTCAAATTTGCCCTGGCTCACAATAAAACTATGGTAGTTTTGGCCAGATTTATATTTCATTTCATTTAAATTTTTTGTCATAAAAGGAACACCATTTTTTTTTACCAATTTCGTCTTTTATTTTGAACACAATAAAAGCATGTCACAAATCTCTGATCCCTCTTCTTTTATTTGATGTATTTGATGTATAACTCATGACAATTGGTGAATGATAAGTAGTCTATTCAGTAGTTTGCAAATGAAATGTTCCTGGCTGTTCTTCCTCATTATGTATTCATAGTCAGGCAGAACTGGAAATAAAATAGCGCGCTTTTAGGGGACCTGTGGATTGGCTGATTACCAATTAATTTGAGTGCAAATCTCGTGCCCAGCGAAACTGCAAATGCCCACCTGGAAGTTTAATACTCGAACCTGCCTCTAGGTCTCGGAGAAAGAAGATTTTTTGATGATGTTTCCTACGGGGAGATTCTTCTGAAATTATGGAGGGTAGCGAATAATACGTTAGACCTATCGGTCGAAAATCTGTCGAAGTACACTCTCGATGACTGATTTAACTGGTTATCGGTTAAATACTGGAATAGTGTCAAATTCTCAGTGAGAATCAATTATGTGTCTTTAAATCCTAGTGAACGTCCATGTGGGATTTGAAATGAAGTAAACTCTCCCACTAACGCTTTATTCCATAACCATATAAATGTCTCACATATCTATGGGTGATTTTATGTCTTATAACGATATACAGATTAGTGTTTCCTGGAGTGATTGGTCGCTTAACACGAGCGTCGCTAAATTTCAGGCGGCAAACCGGTAATTGTTGATGGCAAATTTACAAGTCTAAGTACCTTTCCCCCTACCCCTATTATTTGTCGTCAAATTTTAAATCCATGGAGCGTTTTTTTTCTTCTTTTGTCTTTACTTTTTAAAAAAGTCAGTAGAGCGTCCGTCTCACAATCGGGAGGTCGTGGGTTCAAACCTCGGCCGCGTCATACCAAAAGACGTTAAAGTAGAACTCTGATGATTTTAAATATTGGCTTAATACTTATTATTGCATAGATGGCATAAATTAAACAAGGTTATCCAAATTCAACGCTTGGAAACATTTGAAGTAATGATTATTATCAATTATAAAACGGTAAAATACAGCCCCCGATATAGCAGCTGAAGAGCTCCTCGAACGCTGCTGAGATATGTGACGACACACCATGGACCAGTCCTGTCTTAGCAGACGATGTCCCATAACATCTTACACATTTTTCAGAGCCTATTTTGTCATCTCCTCTTCACTTATTTCTCTTCCTTCACTAGCGTCAGTCTTAATGTTAGTCTGTTGCCTCACTCTTAACTTCGTGTATGGTATTATTTTGATGAAAAATGCAGCGTTAAAAAAATAAAGGAATCAGTCACTTGTAAACAAAATAAGACGCCATTGTATTTTCAGCTGCTTGCACCGGGGCATGTTCGGCGTTTCAAGATGGAACGAATACCATCCTGCTATTATTCGGAGGGCTTTTCAATTTGAAAGTGGGGTAAATTTCATTGATCATTGACCCTTCTCCTGTGTATTTACAATCAAACGGTTTTAGCTATCAGAATCCGTTTCACTTTCCCTTTATAATGGTGTGAAATAAGGTCATGTTTAAATACATCAAACTCTTTATAATTTGATAAATAATTGCATTGCAATTACGTTCATTCATTATAGGACGTCGTCTGCTTAAGCAGGATCGATCCCGAGTGTGACGACATCAAAACATCGCTATATTTCTGGCGAATCCTCGGATATTCCAGATGCTGAGAAGAGCTTTTATTTGTGTTGTTTTTATAATCATCAGGTACGCAGTTGACATAAAACTTATACGATTGCCATCTGTAAGCTTCCCAGTTTCTAGTGATACATTAATTGCCATATTTGTGATTTTCTTTGAATATCTACTTTAAAAGATAGGAGTTGCTGCTACCTTGTTTGGCGTTCAACAATTGAAAGGATAGAGCAACGTCGATCTGGCGCTGCACAGTGGCTGCCGGGCCCACGATCAATTGGGCAAAAAGAATTTTCATTTCGGTTATTAAAATTTGGAGTGGACTCTAATTGGATTATTATTATTATTATTATTATTATTATTATTATTATTAAGGACCCCATTGGAAATAAGCCATTTCGGCTTTCATGGGCTATCCTGTCATGGTACCTGGTTATGTTTGTATTGCAATATACCTGACGAATAAAATCAAATCAAATCAAATTATTAAGCTGCGAGTCCGTTTCCTCATAATCAAAATACTCATTCTTACATTTTCAAATATTAGATTTCCAGGGTGGGAGGAGTATCTCCGTGGATGGCCCACTTCTTAACAGCGTGTTGAACGCCTAGGATGACGCTTATTTCATCGAAAATTTGATCTGGATCTCCACCCCACCCCCCCCCCCAAAAAAAAAAAATGCCCCTACGCAGAGGAACAACAAAAATACCAGAGCTTTAAAAAAAAAAAAAGATCATTGATTTATGAAAAATTCAGTCATTTGCCAGGCCAGTTTTCCTGTAAAAATGTGTATGTTTGCTTGTCTGTTTGTTTGTTTGTTTGTTGGTTTTTTTTTTTTTTGGGGGGGGGGGCGGGGGCGTAATCAGAAATATAGGCCCTTGCCCTTGAAAAAGAATGTGCATGGATGTCGCATGTTTGTGCGCAGTGGAATTTATTTATTTATTTCACATCTTTAAAAAAGGGTAGCCCGATCAGCATGAGCTGGATTTCGTCGGGGCCCTTTAAAACATGGTACAATAAAATAACAACTGTCAAACATAATAGAAATTGGTGTACATTATACAAATAAAAAAATAGTACAGTAGATTTCACAATATACCCGATGAAATCATAATAAAAACTTAGCATATGCAATAAATATTTAAAAGCTGTTAATACAAGTCTACTAAAATGTTTAAATATGTTACACTATGAACACGATGACAAAGAGAGCGGACAATTTATGCAGCTCCTCATTGTACCCTCCACAATAGCTCTAGTAGACAAAAGGACATCCCTTCACTGCTATTATGTGACACCTGTTCTACATATTTTTTCAGGATAGCAATGAATGGATGTTCTTTTGTTAACCAGTGCAATTGTGAAGGGTACAATGAGGAGCTGCATAAATTGTCCGCTTCTTTGTTCGTCATGTTCATAGTGTTGACCACCACCCTACAGTTACACAATTTATACAAACAATATTTTACTCATTTAATAATTAAAACTTTAATATTACATATACATAGATATACATGCTTTAATACAAATTTATAAATCAATAATTTAATGAGTTGATTAAGATTGAGATTGATTAAGATTATAAAACATAAACAAAGAAAAATAGCAGTGTACTTAGCATTTGACGAAATATATAACGATGTAAACGACTTATTGTCGACTAAATTGAAAAATGTGAAATAGAGATCGCAGCATATGTATTGTTCACTGATCCGTGCGTCCCAGCCTCAGCGTGATAATTTGCTTTTGAAAACATTCAAATTAGGGGAGAATCTGGTTTCTGTGGGTAAACTATTCCACAGTGTAATTGCAGAGTTTACAAATGAACGTTTGAAAAATTCTGTATTGCACCTGTAAGGTTCAAGCATAAGCTGATGGGAATTGCGTGTCGTGCGTTGTGCTACATCGTCGTGTAAAATAAATCTCTTCGCTAGTAAATCAGGCGCGAGGTGGTGAACAATTTTGAATGCCATAAACCCCATTGATTTTGTATACAATGCTTCGAGTGTCGACCAGTTAAGTTGAATTAAGACCTCATGTGAAGAAGTTGACCATGAACATCCCGACATAATATATGCTGCTCGCTTATGTAGTTTATTTATGATTTCATAGTTATTTTGGGATCTATTTGTCCACACATTGCAGCAATACATAGCATGGGGTAGGATATGACCCCAATATATCATACTCAGATAATGGGTATTGAACGTGCCTTTTAGTCTTCTTAGGATGCCTCGTTTCTGTTTCATTTGGAGAGCGACTCTTTCAGCATGTTTCGAAAATAAAAGATTATTGTCTATTATGACTCCGAGGCATTTGTATTGTGACACACATTCAGTTGGCGTATTCTTAATATGAACATCTAAATTACTTTTGCTTTACGTCTGAAGTCGTTGTCTCGACCCAATAGCCATTACCTTTGTTTTACTAGTGTTCAGTAAAAGTTAAATTCTTTTGCGTCCATGTGAACACTTCATCTAAGGCAAGATTCAATTTGGATTGGATCTCATACATCGTTTTACCTTGAACCAACATTGTTGCATCATCTGCAAATAAATACATTTCTGCGCTGCGAACACTAGTGGACAAATCATTTATAAATATCTAGAATAACAATGGCGCTAAAACAGAACACTGGGGCACCCCGAATTGAATTGTTCTAGTGGACGACTCTTTACCTTTTTTTAGATACAAACTAGCTCCTGCCTCCTAAATAAGATTTGAACCATTTTAAAGCTCTGTCTGTGCAACCAGTGCCCCTTACTTAAAGCTGAGTGATTTACGACGTCGAATGCCTTCCGCATGTCGATAAATGCAACCCCATTTAGATAACCATTATCCACGTTTTGGGCCCATTGATCAACCATACCTTCATGTGGAATGCAGCCAGTGTATGTTTGGGATTGTTTCTGATATATTCTAACTAATGCTATCAATTATCGCAAATATGTAATTCTACTACGATGTTACGACAAAGGTCTGAATATGCTTGCATCACAGGAACCGAAAGCTTACCCCAAAAGGTAACCTTTTTACTGATTGTCTGAAAAAAACAATTATTCTGAATACAATTCTACTCCATAGATACCTGTTGTGTTGTGGTATACTTCATATATATACATGTCAGAGTCTGAAGTAAGACTATGATTGCAAGGCGATCGTTGTTGTGCAAAATGGCGTGAATAAAGTTCAATCACGTTATTTCGAAGTGTGAAGATATCGTTTGTTTTTCTAATGTTCTAAACCCAAGATAGAACATTTTGGCGACGAGGATGGCTGGATTGCAACCTCCACCTTTCTTTCTGCCTACTCCTGGCAGCCCTGCACTTCCATGGAAGCAGTGGAAGTCCATGTTTCAGAACTATTTGCTCTGCCTGCACGTTCGCGCAGGCATTGGACAGGTTAGACAAACATTTCACTCCTGCTGTAAATGTAGTTGCAGAAAGATACAGGTTTAGACAGAGAGGACAGTCAGTAAATGAGTCAGTTGAGGACTATGTCAGTGCTTTGCGGGCATTATCTGTAACCTGTAACTTTGGAGAATTGCGGGATGAATTCATCAGAGACCAGCTGGTGGAGAAGACTTCATCGGATAGAGTTCGGGAGAGACTGTTAATTGAACCGAATTTGACACTGCTGTCAGCTCTCACAATAGCTAGTCAAATGGAAGCAGCTTCAAGAGAGGCACGTGAGCTTAAGCAGCATGTGCAACAGTCAGCTCCAGTGAATGCGGTTAGTTCCAAGGGCAAGAAAAAGTGGAAAAGAGCAGGTAAGAAAGCTGTACCTGTGAATAAGCAGACAACTGATTCAAAATCAAATAAGAGTTCCTATAGTTGCGGATCTAGTGCTCACCTGGCTAATGACAAAGAATGTCGTGCTACAACTGCTGTTTGCCGGAACTGTAATAAAACTGGACATTTTGCGAAAGTTTGTCAGTCCAAAGCGGTAAGGCAGATTTCTGAGAGTGGTGTTGATGGACAGAGTAGTGATGCTCTGTGTGCGGACAGTCATACGGTGACATCACCACCTCGTGCCCAATCTCCAGTCAATAATACTGTCCAAATATTAAACATATCCAGTGACAATATCATGTGCGGTGTAGTGCTGAATGGAACTGTGAATGTAGACATGATCTTTGATACTGGATCCGCTGTATCACTTCTACCAGCGGAAGTATTTCATCGATGTTTTGTTCCTGAACTGTTGGAGCCAGTCCGAGGTACTTCTTTCGTGACCTACTTAAAGCAGCAGATTCCGTTGTGTGGGAAGTTTCGGACCCAGGTGAGGTTCGGAGATACTACTGCGCCAGTTGAGATCTTCGTGGTAGAGCGTGGAGAGCCCATTCTAGGGCGTGACCTCATTCATGCTCTACGTCTTCATTTGAAGGACAATGTGGTCTACTGCATCACATCTGCTACTGCTGAGAAGCAAATGACGAAGGAAGCGGAAGCGATGAAAGCTGCGCATCCATCGCTCTTCCAGGACCATGTTGGGACTGCAAAAGGGTTTGTGCACCGTGTCCGTACAAAACCGGATGTGCAACCTGTACAGCAGAGACTGAGACGTCTACCATTTGCAGTCAGGGACAAAGTTTCACAGGAGCTGAAGCGATTAGAAAATGAGGACATAATCGAACGCATTGATTCTAACGAATGGATTTCTCCATTGGTGGTTGCGTACAAACGCACAGGTGGCGTTAGACTTTACGTAGACTTACGTGAGGTGAATAAGGCCATCGTTATCGATAAATACCCATTGCCTCACATTCAGGAACTGTTGGCAGAATTGAGAGACAGTGCTATCTTCAGTCCATTGGACTTGACATCTGCCTACCATCAACTGCTTCTTCACGAGGACTCCAGAGATTTGACTGCCTTCATAACTCATGATGGGTTATTCCGCTTTAAGCGAGTTTGCTTCGGCTTGGCCTCAGCTCTGTCAGCTTTCCAGAAGTTGAGGTCTTCGTGCCTTGCCGGATTACCTGGAGTACAGTGCTACTTGGACGATGTTGTCATCTACGGAAAGACATGTGAGGAACATGACGTGAACTTGTCTGCGGTGCTGAAGAAACTACAGGACGTCGGGCTGACACTTAATCTCCAGAAGTGCCAGTTCCGGGTTACATCCATACGCTTCTTAGGGCACCAGATTTCTGCAGATGGCCTACACCCTGATCCTTCTCGTGTCAAGGACATTCTCGAGACAACTGCACCTACAGATCTGGCTACCTTGCGTTCATTTCTGGGTCTTGCTTCTTATTATGCCAGATTTGTTCATGACTATGTTACAGTTATTGAACCGCTGAGGGCGCTGACACGTAAGGAAGTACCATTCGACTGGACTCCTGTAGTTCAAGAAGCATTTGATAAGGTGAAGAGCGAGATAGCAAAGGCAACTGCCCTTCACTTTTATGATCCGAGCCTGCCTACAGTTGTGGAGACTGATGCATCTTCGTATGGCTTGGGGGCTGTCCTACTCCAAGTCAAGGGCGACACTGAATGGCCAGTAGCGTTCGCGTCGAGAACATTGAGTTCAGCAGAGCACAACTATTCTGTCGGAGAGAAGGAAGCTCTCGCATGCGTGTGGGCCTGTGAGAAATGGTTCACATATTTGTGGGGACGCCACTTCATACTACGTACTGACCATCAATCGCTGTGTACGCTGTTGTCGTCACGTGGAACCGGACGTCAGTCGATGCGCATATAGCCAGATGGTCTGCAAGATTGATGCGCTTCAATTTCTCTTTTGAATACCGTCGCGGTTCCGTGAATTATGCTGCTGATGCCTTGTCGCGTCTTCCTGTGAGAGCGCAAGAACCGATTCCAGATAGCGACGACGAGATTGTCATCCAGTGCATTAATTCGATTTTCGCAGATACTGTGATCTCTAAATCGAATCTCCAACGTGCTACAGCTGAAGATGCTACACTTCGCAATGCAATGTCATAGTGTCCGATGGATGACCGTACAAGAAAGACACTTCAACCTTTCTACAAGCTACAAAATGTGTAGTGGATGGATGCCTTATGCGGGGTGAACGGTGCTGTATTCCACCTCAGTTGCAGAGTAAGCTCATTCAGTCTGCGCATTCAGCACACCAAGATATTGTCCGTACCAAGCAACGCTTACGCGATCTGTTCTGGTGGCCAGCAAGGGATAAAGCGGTTGAGGATTACATAGCGTCATGCATTTTGTGCCAGTCGAGTGATAAGGTCGCGAAAACGAGAAATACGCCACTTCAGCCTGTACCCTAGCCTCTTGTCGAGGCCCTGCGGCGCTGTTGAAATCCTTGGCGATATGGAGGCAAAATTTCTGGCGAGCGAAGCGAGCCAGAAAAACCGAGGCGCTTGCGCCGAGGGCCTCTTGACACCCGACCTGAATTATATATTCATGAGGCACGATTTCCTACTGAATTATGCATGAAAACGTGAATAGTTAGATAACCGCGGCGATCGCCCAGCAAATTGGCCAATGAAATCTCAAGGATTTCTTACTTCAGTGCTGGACTAGTCTATTATTTTTTTGGGGGGATTACGTAAACCTCTTGCTCAAAATACATTCACAGACAAGCACATTATGAAGAATTCGATCTCTAGCTTACAAACCATGGTAATTTGAAATAAGACAAATGTACATATTTCTCAAGAGATCATCATATATTTACAAATAATGAAGAATGGGCAATAAAAGTCACCTTTCAACAATAGATGCATCTCCATCAATTCTGATGTAACCAAGGAGTTACCAGCAACTTCACTGCCCGGCAAGGCCCCGGGGGATCCGCCTGGCCTAGGCCCTCGCGAATTAAGCAGCAGTCTCACTCTCCAATCCTGGCCCACGGAGGTCAGCACAGAGCGGTAGCGCGTGAAAAATAAAACTTTTTCCATAGCCAGTACGCAGATTCAGAAAAACATCTTGTCCTTTAAGTACAGATTTGATTGCATCAACTTGCAAATCTTTGAATCCTTCAATCTTCAACATTCTAGCGGCATATTCTAAGCTCTTACAAATATCGTCATCACTCGTCGTGGAAGAAACGTTGAACGCCATTTTGGGCTGCGATAATTAATATGTAAGAAATAGCGTGAAGTCGAGTCAAGAATATTTAACATTACGTCATGGTAGCTCGCGCTTATTGGTTGATTTTCACCGACCAAAATTTGGTCGGAATATTCGTCAAAACAATGAAATACAAAAGAAATTCAGATCGGGTGTCAAGAGGCCCTCGGCGCAAGCCTCCATATCGCCAAGGATTTCAACAGCGCCAGGGCCTCGACAAGAGGCTACCTGTACCCTTGCCTGCAGGCCCGTGGAAAAAGCTGGGTATCGATATCACTGGCCCATTGATTCTACACATGATTGCAAATACGCGATAGTCTTGATCGACTATTACAGTAAGTGGGTTGAGTTAGCGTTTGTTGCGGAAGCTACTACAAAGTCTGTGATTACATTCGTTACGCAGATCTTCGCACGTGAAGGATTGCCAGATGAAATAGTATCAGACAATGGTACGCAGTTTGTTTCTACTGAATTTGTTTCTACTGAATTTGAAGCATTTCTCGCGAAGTTGAAGGTTCGTCATCTAAAGTCATCTCTCTATTATCCTATCTCTATTAATGGAGAGGTGGAGCGGTGGAATCGCGTACTAAAGCAAACCCTACAAATCGCGAGAAATGACCAGAAGCCATGGAAAGAAGCTACAGTGGAGTTGCTTATGGCCTATCGGGCAACTCCTCATGCGACCACAGGGAAGTCTCCTGCAGAGCCATTACATGGGAGAAAGATGGTCACTCCTGTTAACATTCGCGATGTTCCTGTGTCTGCTCATCAGGGTGCAGATATTCGTGCGCGTGTTACACAACAGCAAGAGAAGTCGCGAAAATACACAAACAAGAAGAGTAGTGCTAAGGAATCTTCTTTTCATGTAGGTGATTATGTGCGTGTTAGGCTTACAGGCAAAGGTGGGGCAAATTTCAGTGGTCCTAAACGTATAATAGCTAAGAAAGGATGCTATACGTTTCAGTTAGAGGATAATCGCGTGTGGAATGCGTCAAAGCTCACCTTGTGTCGTGACAACAATCAGTCGGAGTCTAGATCACGACATGTTAGCGAAACTCATGAAAGCTCAAGCAGGCCAAGAAGAAATGCAAATATGCCTGTTTGGTCATGTGATTATATCATGTAAAGTTACGTGAATTGTATTTATTTAACTACATGTATGTGAATAAGTTTACCGGTACTCGTAACAATTGTATTTTGGAAAGAAACAAAATTGACAAGATGGTATACGTTACAAGTGAAAACATCACAGTTACTATTACAAACTTTTGTAAAGAAAGATTATTGAGTATTTTGCGAGAAGTGTTAACAATTTCTACAACATACTGAAATGCTCATAACAGGGATTTGTGTACTGTTCTGATCATAGTGAAATGTCTCATTTCATTTGTCCTATTTCCAGCTCTTTTACAAGAAAATCGAAGATACATCACCTGTCTTGCATTTATACTTTGATTAGAGTCTTTTGGTACCAGTCACAACAGTTAATAACATATTTCAACTGATGTGTTAATCACTGATCTATTAAATGGTTACAGAATACTTGAAAATACCTCCATACAGGAAATCATACAGACTTCATACCTTTCTACTTTGCTACGACATTATGGTTGTTATTGGTAAACACCGTTTCCAAAGTATAGTTGATTAAGTGATTGCATGTTTTAGATACATGTACATTGTTGCTGAAAGTTTATGTTTGCATAAAGTAACCAGTTTACAGAGAAGTAGAGTCCTTTTCATGAAGAGGGGAAATGTTGTGTTGTGGTATACTTCATATATATCCATGTCAGAGTCTGAAGTAAGACTATGATTGCAAGGCGATCGTTGTTGTGCAAAAGGGCGTGAATAAAGTTGAATCACGTTTATTTCGAAGTGTGAAGATATCGTTTGTTTTTCTAATGTTCTAAACCCAAGATAGAACAGTACCTCTAAACAAATTTCATTTCACGTCT